>WOFM01000227.1:778942-826486 GCA_011428145.1 Ericerus pela
ATCACTGCATCCATTCTGTTCAGAAGCTTCGAGCGATATCCTCGTTTGCGCATTAGGCTGGAATATGTAGGACACGACTCGACGGCCATCTAGCCGAGACGCGAATTGTTTCGATCGATTTGGCGACGCTCACAGCGCGTCAATAGCGATGGCCACGGGCCTACGCGCAGCCCAGCAATAAATTAGTGCAAATAACGCTTCCGCATCCGGCCCATAATCTTCTGCTGTCTGCAGCGCTCTTATATACGCCCACTACCATCGCCAGGTACGAGCGCACCACAGACAAGCGAATCGTCGACGAAAAGTTTCGACATTCGTCGTTTCGTGGCGGATGAATAAACAAGTTTTTGTACAGCGACGCAGGTACGCGATTTGCTGGCAAAACAAAAAAAAAAAATTGTGTCGTGGAACACGCGGTAGAAGTGAAACTTCTTGCCAGATACTGCGCAACTACCCCTTGAATTTATGTAATCTCTAAAATGAATGTCGAATTTGAAATCTGTACCCCAAAAAACATACACACTGACAGGGACGTAGCTAAGGTGGGAGGGGGAGGCTCCTCCCCAAAATTTTGGTCGGTTAGAAAAATTGTATAAGTTTTTTATTAGTTGGAAAGACTGAGCCTAAGTGAAAAAAAAAAAGACATTAAATATACACGTATGTTGGGTGTTTTTTCACTTTTTCTTTTTTTAGCAGTTGGTAATTTCAAAAATCTCAATTGGTAATTTTAATTTTGCTCCCGCCAAAAATAGCCTTTCGCTATGTCTCTGCCCACTGCCGCACATAACAAAATATGACAAGTCAAAGTCTGACCCGCTTTTGAAGCCCCTGGGGGTCAAGGAATGGATCGAATGAAAAAATTAACTTCAAATACGAAATAAGTTCCCCAAAAGACATACCTGCTGACGTATCACACAACCAAATATGACAAGTCAAAATTAGGATTTCTTTTGATGCCCCTGGGGTTAAATAAAGGGTTGAATGAAAACATAAATGTCAAATTCGAAATTAGCGTCCTAAAAAACATACCCGCTGACATATCACAAAATAAACTGCAAAAGGAGAATAGATAACAATCCAGAAAACCCCTTTTATATTGGGGACTTTGTCCTCTAAACCCTAATTTTTTAGTTCTTATTATAATGGGGGGAACACCAACCTCTTTTTTCCTTTTTTCTTGTATTAAAAAAAAACAAAAAAACAAGTAAGTGCTACACGGTTTAGTCCACTGATGTTAAATATTATTATGCGGTATTCGGAATTATTATTGGCTTTTTCTAGTCTGATTTTTTTAGTCTGCGCTTTTTTTTCATCGTATTCATCGTGTCAAGGTCATACAAGTTTACTAATCACTACCAATACTAAGCGAGTTTCACTTCAGTAGAGTCGCTTATGGGCAGTGTCGACAGAAATAAAAAGGCCGCATTTTAGTTGAAGCCTTTGAAAAGTTTAGTAGCGAATAATATTGAAAAGGAAGTGGAAACAATTACGCTAAACACAGTTCTGTGGGGACAATAATCGTATGAGCTAAAGGGGCTTGAACCCCTCAATGACAGTTGCCACCAAATGGCTGGTTTATTTCTGTCTCTATGATGTTAAGCAATTACATGCACGTATGTTTGTATGTTCTTACCTGTATGTACATACAAGTAAGATACATTGTATGGACTGTAACAAATTACCTGATAAAGATTTTGGTGATGTCACAGCCAGGTACCAAAGGTGTTGCGTCATTTCTTATCACCTTACGGAATACAAAATGACACGAAATGACGTAATGTTATGACATAACACGATATATATATATATATATATATGTACATACGTGTACCTGTATGCATGTGCCAAATCCTGGAACTGGCTACAAAATCACCAGTGTTTATTTAGGATTTGGCTCTCCCATACATTCGTGAATGATGTTGCAGAACACGCAAAGCTGTTGACTACCTTCTACGTGTGAATACTTCTCACAACAAGGTATTCCACAAGATCAAAGGAACGCTCTAAAACAAACTAGAAAATAATTACCTTCTTAAAATTTCTCCAGCACAATTTATTGGAATTACTCGAGTCTGCGTTCCTTTTCTTAATTATGTACTCCAGGCTTTATGAATCAGTTCCATCCAACTTTATTACAGGGCTTGACATTTACCACCTATACTTTAATAATTCCAGGGGATGGCGCTGGAGAAACATTAAAAGAGTTACTTTTTCGTTTTAACGTATTCTTATTTTTCTGTTTTTTGTTTTTTGTTTTTTTCTTAACGTTCGTTCAATTTTTTTAAACGGAATGTCTGTCTCACTGATTACGTTGATTACGTTTTTCTTTTTTTCTGGTTTCATTTAGCCTACATTAATAAAATTGATGGGCATCGTTTTTAGATAACTCGGAAACGATAGTTTATCACACAGATTTCAGAAATACTAAAATGCTCGAACAATGATTGAAAAACAAAACGGAACAAACGAACATGACAAAAAACAAACAGGCATATATGTGTAAATGGATCGAATCGATAACGTTCTTTTTTTTTCCCCGTCGGTTCAAAAGGTTTCGGTTTAGGTGTAGATTTCGATCTCGATTTCGATATCGATATCGATTTTTAATCGAGTAATTTGAGCAGCCGTTAGTTTTCGCTTCGTCGTCCTCGTTCACCACGCTGCGCACCCTTTTTGCTTGTGCGACGTCTGATTTGTGAAATTCAACGGCTCGTTCTTCGTCCATTCGTCGTGTGCTCATTTGTCTACCCGCTTGGGGTGCCTACCTACTTATCGTATTGTTCAGTCGATTGCTCGTTACTTGCGCCGAGTTCAATTTCTGTGAGTTGCGTTGCGTTGCGTTGCGTTGCGTTGCGTTGCGTTGCGTTCCGTCCGAAATTCGGCTTCGTACCCACAGCGCGTCTCTTACGACATTTTGCGTACGCCCGCGGAAATCGGGCGGACGTGAGCTGCCAACGCGTCGCTGTCGAAAATCGATAAAAATTTCACAGTCGAACGTCGCCCAATATTTCTTCATTTCCGCCCGTCTTCACCCAGCCGCGCCAAAAAATGACTTTCGTCGAAGTAGAAGCGGCTGAAAAGGCGATAAAAAACGTTTCTACTTTCATTTCGATTCACCTTTTAGTGAGCGACGCTCGAAAAAAAGTACCTGCACTGAGCTACCGTACTTTTTCTATTTTCTTTTTTTCTTGTTTTACGAATTTTTGAGGCGCGTTCGCTTCTTTGAAACGTTCGACGTTAATTCTTCGGGAAAAAATCGAAAAACATAAAAGACGCTTTCGATTTTATAATCTTTCGCTTTGGAGTGGCATCTGTCATTCGATTGGAGAAGAAAAAGGTTTTCATTTTCCTTTTCCTTTTCTTTTTCTTTTCGCTATTTTTTTTTCTTTCTTTCTTTTTACCTGTTCTCCCAATATGCTTTTCTCGTCGCTTTTGTCGCCACGTAGTTGTAGTCGTTGCTCGTCGGTAGGTTCGAACGTAATAATTTTCTTTTTCCAGCATAAACTACCAACAAATTCTGACCCCTTGGAATATTCCAACTATTGTCGATAGAGCTGATCAACGGAATCGCTTCGTCAATACGTTTTCGCCAACCTTTTCAATCGACGAGACATTTTTCTCTCTCTCTCTCTCTCTCTCTCTCTCTCTCTCTCTCTCTCTCTGTTACTCTCTATGTCCCTCCCTCCTTCACTCCCTCCACTAATCTAACTCACCTTTTAAGGCAGAACGAAAAAACGATTTTCGAACGTCGTTTAATCGTGAATGTCGTTGGGACATTGGGGAGGTACCTACCCGAAAGGAAAATTTCATTTTTATCGACTGGTCAAGGATGTGACTGAGCCGATGCGACTATAAATAATATATAGGCCACTGATTACGGATACGGTACGTGCGAGCAAATGGACGATGAGAGCGCGACAAACGTTCGTCGCCGTACGTTGTAAAACGTCTTCATCGATATTATTTTGTAGGCGTATCTACTCGTAAAAGTGACATCTCAACGGCTAAATCCGAAATACCTAATTGGAGGGGGGGGGGCCCCGAGTGCAAAGAGTAAATGAGGTACCTACAAACGGATGACGACAGACTATAACTGCTATTAGATTGGGTGAGAAATTTTAAGAGACTGGCCCGATCAGTGGACCACCTACGCTCGTATATACTATATTACATAATACTATAGTTATTATATTATATTATATTATATTATATTATATTATATTATGGCTAAGCAGTGGCAGGTCCGTCCGTTATTTATGTACCTACCTACACCTGCCAGCAATTAATTATAATGGCTACCGTGGTTCATCCCTTCGACCCACGAAAACGTCGCGCCATATTAACTTCTTGATCCTCTCAACCAATCGATATTTCGGAGTGAAAAACAGCCAATAAGAGAACAAACGAATGCACGTGTAATTTAGGTGACCCGAGTATACCATTAAGTGGATAGGCTCTTCGATCTTACTACAGGTGTATGGATACCCAGTGGCCCTATCTCACCAACATTAATCTAGCCTGCCATTATTCTAAAACCCTATAATCGACATAAAATTCTCGTATGTCTTTTTACCAAGTCCGCTCGCAAATGAGGTATTAAAATTAATCTCACAATAGGGTTAGGGGTGGGGATGATAAAAATTATATATTTTTCTCGCCAAAAGAAAACTAATGACACCATTGTCTCAGTTTGATAAGTTTTTTTTTTAATATTTTGGAAAAAGCTTCGAGTTAGCGCAAGCCAAAACGCCAATTTTCACAAAATGTAGTTCTTATATAGGACCAGATCTGATAGAAGTTTGATGTCTATTGATTTAGTAGTTTTCGAGTTAACTGGAGCGTGAAATATGGTTTTTGAGACAACTACAAAAGGAATAGGGCTGAAAATTTTTACAAAATGTTGAAGGTTTGACAGCAATTTGGTGCCTACTGATGCGGTAGTTTCCGTGTAAAATGTAAAACAAGAAAAAAATGCTGAAGAAAAGCTCGTCGCCTATGTCGCTTGAAGTATCTTTTCAATATTTTACCACGCAACGGGTTATTTTATTGTCTTATTTTAGTCAAAACTGTAACATTGAAATTTTGATATATCGATAGTTTTTTGCAATTTCTTCACACATTTGGAAGTCAAGATTATTCGCTAAATCGTAGATGTAAATTGAAAAAATCTGGTTTTGAAGCCAAGTATTGCTGCGCTAGAGTTTTTAATGTGGTACACTCTTTTATTTTCACTATGGAGTAAAAACTGAAGGTGAAGGTAGCTAGCACGAATCTTGATGCAAGTTTCGGTGTAAATTTTGGCACAAGAATAGAACGAAAGGGAGAAGTAAGAAAAATTTGTTAGTGGGTGCTTTTGCATCACACACACACACACGCACGCACGCACGCACGCACGCACGCACGCACGCACGCACGCATGCACAAAACTAATTGAGTCCACTTACTTGCATAGGCACTGAAGGAAAATTTTTCTTCTAGGTTCAAATTTGACTTTTTTATTTTAATTTAACCCATTCCTTAAATTCCAAGGGTTCAAAATGTGGCAAAATTTTGACAATTTCATATTTCGTTATGTGATACACCGTTTAGCGTTTTTTTTTTTTAGTTGTCGAGTTCGAATTTGACATTAATTCTTTTATCTAACTCTTAATTGGAATTTCAAAGGCTTCAAAATGAGCCCAATTTTTAATTTTAATAATATTTTATAGTGCAATACATCATAGGGAATGTTTTTTTGATTTGGCGAGTTCGATTTTGATATTCATTTTGTCATCTAGAGGTTTCAAAAGAGTGTAAAATTTTAATTTTTCATATATTTTGTTTTGTAAAACATCAGCGGGTATGTTTTTTGGGACACTTATTTCAAATTAGATGTTCATTTTTATAGTCAAACCATTCAACGTCCTGATAGGCTTCAAAAAGGAGTCAAATTTTGACTTTTCATATTTAATTTATTAGTATCTAACTACTTCTAAATTCTAAATGTTTCAATTTTAGGAAATTGTTTCAAAAAATGAAAATGACCAGCTGTAACGGAATCAAAGTTCACTAGTCGGAAAATAAATTAAAAGTGAACTGAAACGTTGAAAACGAGTTTTATTTTGGATTTCTAAAGGCTAAATAAAGGTTACAAAACTACTGTCTCATTCAACTTCTACGTAAATACCAAATATCTAGCGTATTAAATTTCTGTCACACTCAACTACTCAATTTCCCATACTATAAATATAATTCAGAAAGTTTGGTGATTGTGATCATCCATACCAACAGACTAATGAGCGGATTGAACACTCCTATTTTAGAGATTAATGAGGGAGGAGTCCCGACCAACATCGATACGATTAATTTAACAAATATTCCGGAGAGATTTCCGCATCGACATAATCGAAATTGACGCTCTCATAACGAACAAACCATAAATGACGCAACCTGAAACGGTGACCAACCGTGTGTCAGTATAATATATTTATCGAGTATGACAGAAATTTTATACATTATATATCGTATATTTGGTATTTACGCGGCAGCTTAGTGAGATAGTAATTTGGTGCACTATTTATTTAGCTTTTAGAAAGCCAAAAGAACACTCTTTTTAACATTCAACTTTTCACCTTCCAATTTTTCCCTCTGGAGTGATTACAAAAATGTGTCCTATCTACATTAAAAATTACCGAAGAAAAGCAAAAGCCTGTGTTTCTTGGAGTATGTTTTTCATATTTATCGGGCAAAAGGTTGCAATACTCTTTTCTGGATTACATTTATTTAGGTTTTTCTTTTTCGAAGTTGTAGACGAAAATTGGCAAACTGGGTGTTCGAGCGATTTTATTTTATAATCGTAACGTAGGCGTAATTGAAGGAGAAGGTAAAGTACACATTTTTATTTTTATTATGGAAAAACTTTTGGTATGTACAACAGCTTAGTCAATTTCGAAGATGAACCAACTTTGCCCATTAACTTAAAAATTATGATCGTTCAAAGTTGAAATTTTTAGACATAACTGAAGGCCGTAATCCTTCAAATTCTTTTTTCACGATACAACGAACCTTTTTGCACCAAAAGCTGAAATATGTAAGTTTTTACACATATTCGCACAAGTATCTACGTAATATACTTATACGTTTTACGGTACATTTATTATACGTAATATTACTACTATTATAATATAATACGACTGTAGGCTATACGTGTACATAAAAATATTCTATTATCTATTTAAATGCAGGTTAGGAGGCGACGGTTCAGTAGCTTCTATTGTTTTGATTTGTGGACAATTTAAGGGATGTCAAATGCTAAATTTTCGACGAACGGTAGGCTTTGAAAAGGATACTCGTACAATTTTGATGTACATCTGTGCAATACGCATCACCAAATATGATTTTTGAGGCGCCCTACATTAGATAACGTTGCATAGGGTGATGGAGAGAGAAGGAGAAGGACGGCTGACTTTTGTTTTTGGAAATTTTAGACGTTGTCACGTCAGAAGTTCAGCCTTGTCCCCTTGTAGAGTAGTAGGTATAGCATTTCAAGTGTTCTTTATCGAAAAGTTTCTAGGTCGTGACCACATAATTCTGTGGTTTGTTTGCGAATTGAAAACAGATATGGTCAAGACTAACGATTTTTCTCACCGATCAACACAAAGTTCGCATCCGTCCCACTTGGAAGGCACTGACGAGTAAAAATTAATTCATTATATTTCGTTGATTTTTATTTTATTTTTTTGTTCGTTTGTTTGTTTAGTGGCGCGTAAACGTCCCATTTACGGTTGGGGCAGGTTCGTGCAACGAGAGAGCGAGACTTCAGCGCATCAGACTGTCAGATCGTAGCTCTCTGTCAATCGTAAGTCTCATCGATGTGTCGTGTGGGTGTATATGTGTGTAGGTGTATGGGCGCATGTACTCTACGTATGTACCATTCTTGTTAACACGACAAAGGGCGTAATTGTTTTTCAACAGTCACGAAATTTGATACAAACATTACGTCTAACACTCTGAATCTAATCGATCGATTCGTTCAGAGGCTATTTGTTATTCAGTTTAATTTCGTCGCATATCTCGGGAAGGGTGTGATTGATGTAGAAGCAAGAACCTATAGAAAGCATCTATTGCTCGCCTCAACTTGCTCTCTTTTTATAAGCTTTTATAGTCTACTCACTACAGCGATTTTAAAATATACCAATACTGCAGAGAACCTTCCGCGACGAAATAATGTTTATTTCGCACGAGGCTAAAGCCAAACCAGATAAAAGCTTATGTTTAAAAAATTCGTTTTTAATCTAAACTTACAAACCGTATGGCTCGGAAAGATTGTGGCTACAAAGAACTGGTAAGTAGGTAACCGACTTAGGTAGAAGATAAACTCTTTTTTTACACCCGAAATCAGATGTCACAGAATGTTTTTACAACACATACATTCGCATATTGCACGTTCAAAAGTCGGTTACAACACAAAGTCGTGACAATCCCATTAAGGTAGAAATTGTTACTTCCTCGTAGGCTCGTATCGAATGGAAGAGAATGCAAACATTCGACTCGAGCCATCGACGAACGTTTCCGTTCGATGTTCTGGCATATTTTGAGACCGCGCACTCGTGCATTTTCATCAAATATGACGGAGCAATAGAACATTAACAGTTGAAGAAGCAAGCGTGTGCTTTTGTGATTGTGTATCAAAACGAAAGTAAACGAACAAGCAAACAAAACAAAAAACTCCTTCCTCTTTGCCCACACCAGAAAAAAAGTCGCTAATTCGCCGAGTGATTTTTTATCGAGATGGGGAAAAAAAAAAAAAAGAAAAAAAAAGGAAAAAGCGAAAGAAGAAGAAAAGTGCTTTGTCGTTGACTGGTTTTACGTATTTACATAAAATGCGTGGTTATAGTGGAGGGGAGGGGGAGGGATGTTAGAGCGGATCGGACGTTGAGGTAAATGAGATAAGCGCGAAAAGCTTAACGTCGTTCCAATTTCGCAAATACGAAGAGAGCGAGGAAGGAGGAAGGAGGAAGGAGGAAGGAGGAAGGACGGAGGACGAAGGAAAAATGTGTCGAAAGAAGGAATTACCCAGTCGAAGAGAATTTCGCGTCGTCGAATTTCGACGATCATTTGCCATTATTTTGAAAAGCCGTTCTCCAACCAATACGACGACGAGCATCCATTAAGCGCTTTTTAAGCTCTTTCTTTTTCTCCGGCATTTAATGCGATTTACTCGACGAAAAAGTAAATTACTGGCTAAGGTTTTACCGAATGCGTCGGAAAAAAGAGAAAAAAAAAAAAAGGTTAACTCGCGTCGTCCATCTTTCCAACAGCCTCGCGTTCATCGACATTTTTTCGCGATAAAAATAAGTCCGCACATTATGTGTCCACTTATTTCACTCAGCCCAGGTTACAGACGCCTACCTGTAACTACCTGGAACTTTTGTGTTTTTGTGTTTTTGTGTTTTTTTCGTCACGCTTTTCGCCGACGCGCGATATTCGAATTCCCAGGTATTTCGCTCGTCGTAAACTGAATTTTCGACCTTTTACGAAACACATGCAGACTATACTATACAGATAGGTGCTGCTGTATGTGTACAGTACGACGAACCGTGCAGACGCAACTGAGTACTGTTGGCACTCGGCTGTAGCCAGCCGCAAACGCAGATAAGATAAATAATCTCAAAATGAATTTAGTTTAAAAACGAGTATTCAAAAGATAGGTAAGCTTTTATATTTTATTTATTTGGCTGGAACTCGATGCGAAATAAAGGCAGTCGCCAGCAAGTATCGGTATGTTAGCTGAAATTCGCGGTAGCGAGTAGAATAAAAGCTTATAATAATCTCAAACGATGTAGTTTAGAAGTTTTTGCCGAGAGTGCGATGATATGATATGTGCGCATGTTCTGTTTGTCGCGCCACACAAACAGCGTACGGTACGATTCGCACTTTTCACGCGACGTCGGCGCGAGCGCACCCTTCGCCCGCTGCCAACGCGTTCCACCCTTTTCGACGCGTTCCAGCATTTAGGAGCAGTATAAAATTATGGGGTGGGAAGTTTTCGACCACGTATTTCGCGGAAAAAACCATCACCCGCGCGTAATCTTGGCTAATTATTATCAGCTTTTATTCTACTCGCTACTGCGATTTTAAAATATACCTACCAAAACCGCAGCCAACCTTCCCCGACCAAATAATATTTATTTCGCCTAAAGCTAAAGTCAAAAATAAATAAATAAAAGCTTATCTACGAAGAACTCGGTTTTAACGTAAACTTAAATTACGATTACGGTAATCAATCGCTCGTCTCTAATTATTGACCTATAATACTATTTCATAATCGGGTCCAATTTACGAATTGGTTGAAAAAACGTCTGGAAATTGAGTTCGTTTTCTTCATTATTTTTCTTCTTTTCGACTGACGTGAATACGTCTTAGGCACTTAACTCAAAGGCGGCTAGCGGCCTACATGTCCAGAAAAAGTTGGTTACGGTACACGACGTTCCATTTGTTACGTATCGTTACCTAATTCGTATGTTACGCTGCGCTACGTTACGCTACGCTACGTTACGTTACGTTACGTTACGTTACGTTACGTTACGGAAGTACTTTTTCGCCTCACTCTTCCTATTCTTTTTCTCACTCCCTCGATTTAACCGTGGCCATGTTTTTTTTCTCTGTAAAGGACGTATTCATTCATCCTCAGTCTCGCGGCTGTGTTGCGATCCCAGCCCACCACGTTTGTTTTCTTTTTTTTTGATTTTCATTCTTCATCCTCTCCTCGTCATTTTATTTATCGTTTTCGAAGCCGTAGGTAAGTCCTACTGTTCTGCTGGAATGGACGAAAGTCAATTCGAACGATGCGTATATTACATAGTGCAGGTTTCTGGACGGACCTTTCGAAACAGTTTCTTTTTATTCCGAAGGGATGCAGTAAGCAGATCGGGTACGAAGAAAAAGTGCTCGAATCTACGAGGTGAGCCAACTCCAGCCGATCCCAAACCGTGTCCGGTGTTTCGATTTTTCGAAAATATCTCGAGAATGGTTGGTCGAAGGGTTGAAGGTTGAAAAATGAAGCTGACAAAACAAAACGCGTCCGAGAACGTTTTCGCGGGTAGGTACATTCTTAACGTATCCGTTGGTGATTTTCGAGAAATCCGTCTGTCAAAGTGGTTCGCCTTCGGGTATGTGGCCACCTAAACACGCTTCCGTTTCCCGCCATTTTTACCGCGAAATAAAATTATCGACCGACTTGGTGGATGTTTTAATAGCTCTTTGCCGACGGCCTTTCACTCGTAGGCAAGCCGCGGGTAGTCCAAGTTGGGCTGGTTGTGTCGAACGGGGCCACCAAAGTGGGTATGGGGCGGGTACCTACCAGCCAGAAATCCGTTCGTTAATCAGCCTAATCGACCGTCCGTCTCCGATCGGCCGCGTTCCACGTCCAACCGACGCGTACCCATCTCTCGAGCCAAAAAGTATCGTTTTTATGGTTTTTTCAAAAATTTCAACGAGCCTAAGCCGAACAGTCGAGTGAATGGAGGCCGAGCCTCGTTTGCGACACGCGAACCAAGCAAAAACGTCGTTTTTGTCGGCGCCACAAGCCGAGCTAAGACCTCGAAAGTGCGCAGCCCATAGCGTCGGCTAAGTACCTACCAACTACCAATACATGAGAGTACTACTTATGCGATTTTCAAACGATCGAAAAGTTGGCCCGAGTGGCGAGCCGGCGACAAAGGATCTAAAAAAGGCCCGGTCCGAGGACGTAGTCTCGATTCGACGTACCGACACATTACTGATCTAAGTACCTACGGTGCCTAAAGTTATAAACACAAAAATGACGGACGGCCTTTGATTTAATTTACTTTGATGAACGGACATTCGTCGGTGCGCTTTAGGCGCCCGACCATTCGAGTGAGTTACAGACCGTGCGCGAGGCTTCGGCTTTAGTCGCTCAGCTTAACTCTCATGGTTTCCAATCGCCATTTTTAAACGAAGGTAGATTTCTGACGAAAGAGGAAAAACGTAGCCGGTAAATAAAATATATCCGCGACGTGTATTTTCCAAAAGCGTCGAATTTTGTAATGCCCACCGTTCAAACACCAGCGAACCGATTTCGCTCAAATTTAATACCAGATCAGTCCCTCCCAATCGTCTCCGACTACCAGAAAAATTTCAAGTCAAAATATTCGAATTTACGGGAATTATCGCCACGACAACGTGGTGGGTTTGCAACATTTTGAGAACCCCTTCCTCCAAAATTAACGGATGAATTTCGTGAATTTCAACACGATTGTGTAGCCCGTAAAAGCTTCTAACACCACTCCAAGTTTCATTACCGTAGGTCGAACAACGAACTCCCAAAGAGTGCCAAAATGAACAAAAATTGGCATATACACATATATGGTGTATACGGAAGAACTCGAGTGACCTATAAGTATATCGGTGATCTACGACTGGGGATCGGCGCTTTTCCACAGGTCGTTCCCCCCCCCATATCACGCCGTTGCACCGAATGCAATAGTAAGGAAAATACGCTAAAAAAAAAAAAAAATATGAAAAAAAAAGAAAACTGATTCGTTCGTATTATAGCTACTTACACGATGATTTCATCGAAATTTTCGAACATAATCACAGCTACGAAGGTGGAGTTTTCAAAATCAGCCCTCCAAAAAGACGCCGTCGAAACTAGACTTTTCAAAGTGAGAACTTGATTTAAGCTTAACTACAACTATCTGGGGGAAACTTTTCAAACCATCCTTCGCCGATAATACCGAAAATAAAACGTTTCAAAGAAAATACGAACATTTTTAAAGTAGAACCCGGATTTTATCGCGAGTGATATTATTGAAACTTTTGAGCTTAGTTATAGGTTTCAGGGAAGATGGCTTTCAAAACCGAACTTGAGAAAAGACTCGCATCTCAGAGCTCGCACTACACCCTAAAACAGAACAGCTGACGACTAACTTTCAACGGAACAGTTCCACAACCCTAAAACTTTTAGTGAAAACTTTTCAACATGTTTATAGCTCCTAGTTTTACGAGATTTCACTTCTCAAAACTCACAAGGCAACCTTTAAGTCGATCTAAAAACTAAAGTTCAACCGAAAAGGTTCGCAGTGAAAATCTTTAGTGAAAACTTTGAAACTTAATCGCAGCTCGTAGTTTTTGAAGTTTTTGTTTCACAGAACTCGCATTATAAACTTGAAGTACAACCGAGAAGTAACTTCGAACAGAAGTGGTCCATAACTAAAACTTTTGGTGAAAACTTTTCAATTGGTTCTAGCTTCTAGTTTTTTGTGTTTTCTATTTCTCATACCTTATACTTAACTCACGCTATAACCTTACGGCAGAACTAAGAACCAACTTTCATCCGAAAAGGTCCACAAAAAAACAAAACAAAAGAAAAATAAATTTTAAGAATGAAGTATCCGATGGAATTCGAAGGCTCCCCACTAGGACTGCCCCCTACTGCTCAACCAATTATCCCTCTACAGAGTCCGTCAAGTCGCGCAACATCATTAAATATAATATAAAGCACTTAGTGACGTAATCGAAAGTTGAAAGCCGAATCACGGCCAAACGATACGCAACGTTGTCAAGTTGTTTTTGACTTACTACGACTTACGACTAAATCGTATAATAAGGAAGGGGCGAGCCCGATACTTGAAAAAAAGTAAACGAGAAGTGATTGTAGGCGTATGAGAAACCGACTTGGTCACCGTTGCCTCGGATTAGTTGTTAAACGAGAGCCATAGGTTCTCCAGTCTTTTCGCGTATTGGAATACCGCGGTCTTTTCTCTTTTTTTTTTTTTTTTTTTTTTTTTTAATTTTTCATCGTCGTTGCGATTAACAAAAAAAAAAAAAAAAAAAAAAAAAATGCCAAAGCTAAAAAGCTAATCGATGATGTCATTGTGCCGAACGAATTTCGCTGTCCATCCGCTTTTCTTCAGGCTCGCCATTCACCACTACGCCACTTAATCGCAGGTATCGTTTTTCGGGAGTCTGCGTGCAAAATCCAAAGTCGATTCGCGCAGATGAACGACACGATGTTGAGGTAGGTAACAAAAAAGAAGCCACGTCTTTTCGTAATACAACGGGTAGGTATAGTTAATAAAGTAGTGTGATTTTCGTACCCGTCAAGTCGGTATGATAAACAACATGCGTACGTAATGGTAATGTTGATGGTAATGGTAATGGTAATGGTAATGGTAATGGTAATGTTAGTGTTAGTGTTAATGTTAACGTTGATGTTAACGTTTTAATCAACGAGTAGTCGTCACACTCGTACGTTGTTTGCAAATAGAGGCGCGAAGCGCCATTCGACAGCCTAATTTTATCACGAATTCGATTTTGGCCTACAACTAGTCGTTAATCCGATTTACGACCGTTAAGAAAATTTTAAATAACCAAACTTCAGCTTACCTCGAGTCCGGTCGAATCGTACAGCGTCTGCAAATCCGGTCCGATATTTTCTAACAAACATTTTCTCTCTTCCATAAAATCTGAAAAAAAAAAAAAAAAAAAAAAAAAATTAGAATTTGATTATGAGACAGCTCCCCTATCGATACGTTCGATACGTTCGATACGTTCGATACGTTCGATACGTACGCAACGTACAATAGGCTACTAACGGTGTACCAATATCGTCGTCGGGTAGGCTTGCGGGCGGCATATTTTCCTTAACAAACCCCAAGTACCCAACTTAATTCGTTGGGAAAGACGAATTAATAATGAAATTCGAAAGGCGAGTAAACTGTACAAAGGAAAATGAAGCGCAGCTTTTACTTTTCGAGATCGATTAGCGTCGTCGCTCGACGAAACCGAAAGGGGAAGCAGAGCGGAGATCGAAGAAAAAAGAAAAGAAAAAGGCGATTTATTAGTCGCCGAGAGTTTACGCGGCCAAGTCGAATCGTTTAAGGAAAATTTATGCGCGCCGTAATTAGAGATAGTCGGGGCAAAAAAAAAATAAAATAAATAAATAAATAAATATATATATATATAACTAAATAAATAAAGATAACCGGCGGCGGCCAGAAAAACGGAAAACAAAAGAGGAAATAATGGCGCGAAAGTGATTGATGACGTTCGAAGCGATTTGCAAAATTAACTTTCGATAAAGCATCGGGGGTTTTTTCTTTCTTTTTTTCCGCATTTATTTTTATTTTTCATTCGACAAACAATTTTCCGATCAACACGCACCGACGAGAAAAAAACCCCCGAAAGATTCTCTCCCCTCGGAAAAAAAAAAAAAAAAAAAAAAAAATGAAAATAAACGTTTCTATTTATTATTTTTCACATCCTTTCACCCGATACGACGTCGTCGCTTAACGAATTTGTTAATTCATTTTTTCATCCGTTCGCCGGTTTCGTTTGAAGCATCTTTCGTCTCACCTCCGTGCCTCTTTCAAGTTCGCGTCAGGTAAAACCGTTAATTTGTAAATGCGGCTGCTGCCTCTGCCGCCGCCGCCGCCGCCGCCGTCGAGCCGTTGCCAAACGTTGCTGAGCCGCGGCCCGTAGGCGTACCATTACGTACAATACGTATAACGATATTTAGGCTGGAAGTGCCAACTTTCGGTCGCCAATGATGGTCGGCTGTTGTTTGACGTTTCGGTCTGAGCACACCTAAGCCATTAGCGCCGGCTAAGCCCACGAATGCGCGCCAACTGCCAACGCTGCGAACATCGCCGAAATTTTGGCAGAACAAACGAAAAGTGAAGAAAAGAAAACCGTAGGGAGGGACGGGCATATCGCGTTTCGCCTAGCGTTGGATACGGACTTAAATTTTTTGTATTATTTTTATATCGCAATTGCGTGGGTATGGAAATTCGAACAAGTTGAGCATCGGTGGGCGATACGAAATTGTGCCGACGTTGACTGGGGGGCGGGCACGGCTGAACGTACTCGCGGCGGAAACGACGAAATTAGAAAAGCGAAGCGAAACGTTGACATCGATGGGGCGGAGGGGGAACAGAAGGAAAATAGAGAGAGAGAGAGAGTCGTATAAAAAGAAGAAAGAGACGGGCGCGCGTAGATGGGTCGTCGGCGGTGTTTATTTTTGCGAAATGAAAAGGAAAACTCTGGCGTTGGAGGGAGGGGTGGGTGGGTGGGTTATGGGTTGGGGGGGGGCGACGGGGTGGTCGGGCGAGTAGAAGGAGAGGAACGTCGAGTATGGACGGCGGGGGAAATGCGGTAGCGTACGCCGGCAAAATTGAGATTCGCGGCCGACGGAGCGATGACAGGGCGATAAACGACTAAAGGGATGACGGATTGATCCGAGTTGGGCGGCATTGTTGTTGTTTGACGACGCGAACGACGCGAACCTCGTCAAAATTGCTCGCCGATTTGTAAAACGACGCCGAATAAAACGAGTGTACGAGTTGAGGAGGTAGATAACGCCCGAAGGGAGCCACGCAATAGCTACCCCGTATTAGCTACCCCGGCTGTCATGCGCGGAATTTCGTATATTTGCAGTCCCGGCCAAAGTCCTATATCCGAGCCGAATTTCGACCATTTATGCGAACGGGAATTTAAAAATTCCAGCGCACCGCACGGTTTGGCGAGTAAAGCGACGGGTTCGAAATGTTTTCAAGGGTCAAAATTATTGGGGGCGCTTAGTTTCGCCGTAGAAAATGAAAGCAAGTTTTTTGATTTTGCTCAAATATTGGTATTGGCTACGAGGCCACTCCGGCGAAGAATGTAATTAGGTATTTCGTGTCGGATTGTGGAAGAGAAGATGGTCTAACGGCATCGATGTTTTAAATTTTAATTGCACTCGCGAACATACCCACCGACAGAACAAAGTGTCGAATACGCCGCCATTTTGGTTTGACAATGCGACGGCGACGCTGGCCGACACCGCTTGACGTTTCCATCTGCGTAATTTCTCGATCGCAAAGTAGAGCAGGAAACGTACGCGAATAATTATCGTTTATTGTTGTTGTTATTATTATTATTATTATTATTATTATTATTATTATTATTATTATTATTATTATTATTGCGAAACAACGGGATTGGGAGTGGGGGCAACGACGTACATACGAAACGAACGAATAGGTAGGCAGGTGTGCGGAAACCACCGAACCGAATCGTCGATTAAATTTAATGAAATGATGCGAGTCGCGTCTAAACGTAACGTCCAAAAAATGAAGAGGACAGACGAGCGGCTCGGAGAGCCCTCTTCTAGAATACGGTAAACTCAGGTACCCGCAGCTGGTCTACCTCTCTGCGTGGAAACTATCGCCCAACAGTTAACTTACAATATTAGTCGCACCTGCACGTGTAGCCTATCTGCTTAGGTCGGATACGTACCGAACAGAGCACCGGCACCGTTCGCCTTTTCTACTCGGGTGGCGACCGCGCACCGTACGAAATATGCGTACATACCTTCCTACGCTATGCGCCAGAGAGGTACCTGTAATGTCTACACCTTTTTCTTACTCGGATAATGCGGTGCAACCAAGAATGAAGAAAAAGGCCCGCGCGTCGGATCAGTCGGCTGCGGGTACCTACAAACAGAGAGAAAGAGAGAGACAGAGAGAGAGAGAAAGAAAGAGAGACGAGGTGGCTTATGCGTCGTCGCGAATTCTTCGCCGGTCGTCGCAGACTACAGGTAGGTGGGTGCGGTTTTGTGGGTTGACGTAGGCCTGTGGGGCCACCATCGCGGTTTAATTTAAACAGATTAATGGCCGCGGCCGCGTCTACCGACGATGTCGAATGAAAAGAGTGCCTAAATGCAAACTTCACGTCGAATATACGACCGTACGTATTTACCGTTTATACGTACCTACGTTGAAAATATGATCGTAGGGAGGATAGCCATTTTCCCAAACCCCGCCCCCACCCCCATCCGACGACGGTAGTTGGCCAAAATAAACTCCGCATCTCGACTCGCCGCTGCTATTTTCTTCGTAAACGTATTGCTGCCGACAGACGATCGCTTTTCGATCGTTAGTACCGCAAAATGTGCATTACTCCCACCCCCACGCGTCGCCACTGCAAGTATTATAAGAGCCTCGACTACAGGCGGATACCCACCTACTCGCCGTTTGATACGCTCGACGTTCAGCTGCTCGCCGCTGCGAATCCCTCGCCTATTCTACGGGCAGGCAACAGGTCGCGACCGCAACTAACGGATGCGAGCAGCCCACCGGTTAGGGCAGCCTGTTTCGTACGGAACATTCGCTTTCTTTCGAATTTCGTCGGTGACGCGACGCCGGTTGGCCGGTTGGCCGGTTGGCCGGTTGGCCGGTTGGCCGGTTCGTCGGCGAATACCTGAGGTACACCTGGTTCAGGAAGTGGGGCGGGTAAACCTGGTCGCGAAATGTTCCATGAAAAGGAATGGATCGAATTTTTTTCGCCTCTTTATCGCCACTGCGGATGGTCGCGAGAGGTTGTACATCATTTCGGAGTGGGGATTGCGCAACGTTAGGGAATAATGGGTAGCGTCGGCTTCTAAGACGGACAGTAGGGATGCGCAAGTTGCGAGCTGCGCGGCGCCACATGCAGCCGGCGGCAAGTCAAGTGCGGAAGGTTGGGTGCGCAGCGAGTGCCCATTAATGAGCAGACATCGATGCCGGCCATTACTGAAACTAACGATGAGTCTACTCGAGGGCGCATGGCGGAGCAACGTTTCAAACGCAAGGTGGGCCTATATTGCTTGAGGGTGCGATGCGTGAGCGGGGTGCGGACCCCGATGAAATGTGGCGTGTGGGACGCGTGGCCAGACTGCCGCCGCACGATTCCTTATGCGACGCTGACGCTCCGCTCTTATGATATTATTGTTACGATTCCGCTATATCCGCCGTTGAAGGTTGGCAAACCTTTGCGAAACGCAGTCGCCACCCACACTCGGCCTCTTAAGTTCGTTCCGAATTCGGGCTCCCCCTTTGAAAGGGCTGCGGCGAGGCGAGGCGAATCGAAGCGACGTGACGCGACGTCGATACAAAAATTCCGGAACGTGTACTGGAGTCCATTGTAGGGTTTATACGTTCGTCGCGAATATTTGCCCTTTTCGAGTTTTCGAGCATCACCTGCGTTTTCAGTTGGAGGTGACGCACCCTTTACACCGTTTGCACACCATTCAACACGTCATTGACCGACCCTTTTACACAACACGGTGTGCACCCTTTCAAACGAAACGAAACGAAACGAAACGAAACGGAACGGAACGGAACGAAACGAAACGGAACGGATGAACGCGTATCTTTGGACCATACCTTCGTGACGTTGGCCAGTGGGCCCGATTTAAAGGCCACACACGATAAACGTTGGTTACCCGTTAGCCGGTTCGAAATTGTCAACTCGTTAATTTTAGCCGTTTGATTAGCGAACCCTGGAAGATGGTACCTGCGGTACCCATACTCGATCGGTTAGCCTTTGTATAGATTCGCGTCGCCTCTCACGCATTCGTATATTTTGCGACGGACATATTTTCGTGCGTTGCTGGTCGACGTGCGTGTGGTTGAGCGCGAAATGGCTGCATTCTCAGCTGGGCGACAGCAAAATAAGTTCGTACGACAGGTACTCGTTATTTCGTTCACCGTTCGCAACCGGTCCGTTAATCCGAGACCGTCGTAGTATTTAGTAATAAATTATAGTAGAGGTGCTGTTGTCGTTCGACCGATCGCAGACGCGCGATTAGCGATTGGCGCCATAACCGTATCGGTCGAATGAAATCAAAAAATAAAAGAGACGTGATTTCGGCCGCATGTTTACTCACGAAAGACTGATGTGCAAACGTAGTGATAGTGTGGTTAGGTGCGTGCGTAACGCATTGCGCACGCACACTACCACACACCCGCGCATCCCCGAATGCGCACAAAATATGAGAGTTACGATTGTAAGAGTTAAAGTTACGCAAATCTGATGACTGTAATTTTCGTTTAGCCCCTACCATAGACCCCAGGCGCGAAGATGATTACACATTAAAAAAAAAGGCGCCCTTCCTTCAGCACCAAACAGAGTGGACTGAAACACATAACGTGGAACGTAATTTTAATTGCTATTAAACGCGACGCAGCTCCGCTGGAAAATGTAAGTTTTTGAAAATTATAAAATTAATCGTTAAAAAGTTATTATTATTATTATATTTTGTAACTGTTAACGTAACATTACGCGATAAAAAATAATCATCTCCTTCGAAATCGAAACGAAAATTAACTTTTGGAAATGACTTCCCACCCATTTGCACCGGAATTGGTGGCACGTCGCAATAAATTATAGTCGATATTTTTTGCACACTTTTTTGTT
This sequence comes from Ericerus pela, assembly GCA_011428145.1. Taxonomy (NCBI): domain Eukaryota; kingdom Metazoa; phylum Arthropoda; class Insecta; order Hemiptera; family Coccidae; genus Ericerus; species Ericerus pela. The sequence continues at coordinate 799,160 of WOFM01000227.1, forward strand.
GTTGGTTGTTGGTTGTTGGTTGTTGGTTGAAAATCAATCTTTTTATACCCAAAATAGCGGAACTGTGACACAGTAGGATATCCGATCTGCACGAAAATCAGTAACACGTTGCTTACCTAGAATAGTTGACAAAAAATATTATTTTGTTCTGATTTAGATTTCTATTGGTCCGTCATCGTGCGTCCACGAATTTGTGCTTTTGGTGAGTGCGTTCGCCCCAAAGCGTCCGATATCGGATCGTACCGGCGGAGCGCGCCAGTCGGCGGACGAAAACTGGCCGGAATCGGGCTGCCAGCTGGCCCAAGTAGCCGTATTAACCGGCGTCGACGACGACCAGACCCATGCAAAGGCGCGCGCAAGTGGGTCGCACTCGTAACGTCGGCGTCGCGAGCTGTTCTCACCGAGCAGCATTTAGCGTATCTAATAATTGCGATACGACGCGCATTTGACGACACGGACGTACGGCCGAACGATAAGCGGCCACGCCGTCAAACGTCGAAAATTCGCCATTCTTCCAGTAATTTTGGAGAGTGAGAGGAGCACGCGATGGAAACGAAAGTACGTAGGTACAGATTGCGTAGTAATGTGATTTCTGGCCTTTTGAATCGTCGACATACCGACCATTCTTCGTACGGCAGTGCTGCGAACCTCGCAGTCGCAGTCGCAGTCGCAGTCGCAGTCGCAGTCGCAGTCGCATCGCAGTCGGTCCATATCTGCTTTTCGCTGTTTGCTGTCGCTATTATTTCTACGTAAGTACGTCTCTCTCATCTTCAATTACCGGCAAAGGTCGAAAGTCACGCAGCTGCTGGTTCGGAAGCAGACCGAGTAGACTATCGCTTTAACGCATTCTTATTTTTTCTCTCCTTCCTCGGTCCTTTTTCAATTCTCTCTCTCCCTCTCTGCCCCATCCTTCCTATTTTGCGCTTTTCCACCATTCTCCGACTTTTGCACTAAATGCGTTTCTGAGGTTGTCGCGCATTTGCCGGCGAGCAGCACGTAACTTGCTGTACGTGACTGCGTGGCTTTTACAAATAGTTAATTCATTTACAGCGAATACCTACCCGTGTAGGGGTGAGCGTCGTTTTTCGACGAAAACGCTTTCAATAATTGACGAGTAGCACTTAGCAGTATAGGTAATACAGTTACCTACATGTAGAGCCTACAGTGCCTACAGTCATTCACTCGTTAATGTAGCGCCGTAAATTTCGTGCTTTTTTCTCTTGTTTTTTGAAGTGCAACTTTCTTGGGCTGTGTAGTACCTAAACTAAAAACTATCATCCAACGAAGCCTGTGAAACGAAATAAACAAAATGGTAACTTAACGAAGCACGTAAACAAAAAAAACCGTTATCTACCGCTGACATTCCTTACAAAAGCTTGGCCCCTTCAACTCTGTTTCATTCACTTCCCTCTTCCCCATCCCAGTACATATTGTTGATGCGTTCGCCAGTTGGTGAAAACAATTTTTAAGTGGGTTGTCTTTAGAAAATCTACTTATTACGCTTGGCGCAGTGTTAGCCCCGGCGATACGTTTTTCATTTCACGACTTCAGGAAAATTTTGGCACCAATAACTCAAATTGACATATAAATACGTGTATATATGTATATATTATATTACATATATATATATATATATATATATATATATATATATATGTAAAATACGTGTACGTATTTTTAAGTAATTTTGTAATCGAGTAATGAACTTTTTAATCTTTGTATTTCACTTCTTTTAGTGCAATCGAGATATTGTTCATATTTCATTCAAAAGCTGCAAAATTACTTACAAATACAAAGATTAATTCTTTGATCAGCGATGTCGCCAGTTCGATTACAAGTTTTCATGCTTGCTGAGGCTGCTGCTGATGGGAAATCTACTGTTATCAGAATAAAAAGAGTTAGAAAACCAGGGGATGAAATGTGGTACGCTTTTCCTCCTGAATTTCAATCGCTGACTATTCATGCCAAGCTGTTAGCTACGGGTTCAATGAAAGCTGCCAGAGATGCGCTTAAAGCCCGCGGACAGTATCGCACTGTAAATGTTAGCCTGTCTGAGGAGCTAGCAAAATCATATCTGGATGATGACGGTAACTTTGTTTTTTCTGATTATTTTTTGTCATCGGTAGAGACTGGTTCTTCGTCTGTTGCGCCGGTAGTGTCACTGGAGAAACAGGAATCACTAAAAGAAATAATGAAACATTTTCTGGTCGATAAATTAACATCCAAGAATTCAAACGTAGTTGCTTGGGCTGTTAGTTTCGAAAAAGAAGTAGCTCGGTTTTCTCTTGTTGGATCCAGAGTTATTGAGGTTTTTCACCTTTGCTTAGATACGTCAATGAATGACTGGTTCCTGAGTACCCAAAAGAAAATTGGTGTTGATGCCGGCTGGGCTCTATGGCACGAGGATCTTATCGCCACATTCGGTGACGTATCTTGGAAACCGATCCGATTTGCTTACAATTTCCGATATTTATCGGGCTCCTTAATAGAATACGTTATAAAAAAAGAAAAATTAATGTTAGATCTAGACCATTTTATCGCTGAAAATATATTACTGAATTTAATAGTGTTAGGCTTGCCAGCTCATATTCAAGATTCATTGAATCGTAATTCAGTAACTTCGGTAAAATTATTAATTTCTAAATTAAAAAAATATGATGCTGATAACCCTGCTCGTCGTACATCTTCTGAGAATGCAAATTCGACTATGTCAAAAAAAACAAATACGATTGTTCAAAATGTTAATGGTATTACTAATTATAAGAAATTTACTCCTAAAAAAAAAACATGTTCGATTTGTGATAAATTAAGGAAATTTGGTAGAATTCACTCGGAAAATGTCTGCTGGTTTAAGGACTCAAGAAAAAATGAAATTAACAAAGTAAAATCTGTAAATAATTTGGAGATAGAGTCCGAAATCAATAATTCAGATGACTTGCCAAAAAACGAGTAACGGTACCACTGATTCAATTACGTCTTTTGATTAATGATTCTATATTATGTAACGGTATTTATGATTCCGGCTCAAATATTTCATTAATAAACTATAAATTTGCAAGGAAAAATAAAATAAAAATTAACGCTTGCAACAATAATTTTAAAATGGTCAGTGGTACGGCTTCAGTCTTTGGAATCGTAAAAATCAAAGTAAAAATTTTTGATATCGTCAAATTTGTAGATGTTTTTGTGATAAATTCGATTAATTTTGATTATGATTTTTTGATTGGCTTAAATATGATAAAGGATTTTGGGTTACACCAAGACCATGAATTGAATATCTCTCAGATTAACGTAATGGATAATAATAAAAAAATTGATCTCGGAACCGTAGTTCAGTCTGCACTGTTTACAGTAAATTTTAATGAATCTATTAAAATTAATGAATTCGAGGCAAATTTGGATCATTTAAATAATTACCAAAAGAATAAAATAACTTATTTAATTGAAAAACATAAATCTATTTTTGCGAAAAACAAATTTGATACGGGTTGTGTACACAACCACGAAGCTTCGGTTAAATTGACTGAGCATAGGTATGTATCTCGCAAGCCGTACAGATGTAATCCTATTGATCAGAAGGAAATTGAATCTCAAATTTCCCAGTTGTTAAACCATGGTCTGATCCAGGAATCTACATCTCCTTTTGCGGCTCCAGTTACGCTGGCATTTAAAAAAGATGAGTTTGGCGTTCGAAAGAAGAACAGATTATGTATCGACTTTACGGCATTAAATAAGCTTATTGTACCTGAAAGTCAACCTTTCCCATTAATAGAAGATTTAATTGTGAAGACTAGGGATTGTGTTTATTTTTCAGCTTTCGATATCAATTCCGCTTTTTGGACTATTCCCTTACGCAAAAAAGATTCTTATAAAACAGCTTTCGTCACACAAAATGGCCATTTTGAGTGGACATGTTTGCCATTTGGCCTTAAAACATCTCCCGCAATTTTTCAAAGGATCCTACAAAATATTATCCGACGTAACGGGTTGGACTATTTTTGTGTAAACTATATTGATGACATTCTAGTTTTTTCAAAAACATTTGAGGAACACTTGGAGCACATTGATAAATTGTTTATGGCCATTAAAAAAGAAGGTTTTAGATTGAAACTATTAAAATGTAATTTTGCCAAAAATAACGTAAAATATTTAGGCCACATAATTAGCAATAACGTAACTAAGCCTGTTTTTGATAATGTGCTCCCTATCAAGAATTTTCCCATTCCTCAAAATAGAAAGAATGTGCGCCAATTTTTAGGGAAGGTTAATTTTTATAAGAAATATATTCCAAAGGCTGCACATATTTTAGAACCGTTACACAATTTATTGAAGAAAAACGTAGATTTTAATTGGTCAACAGACTGCCATAATAGTTTCGAAAAGATAAAAAGTTATTTATGTTCAAGTCCTTGTTTAGCTATTTATGATCCTTTAAAGGAGACAGTTTTATACACTGATGCAAGTTTGGAAGGACTTGGTGCAATCCTGAAACAAAAACAGAAAGACGGAAATTTTCGGCCAGTCGCTTATTTTTCCAAAAAGTTAAATGTTTATCAAAAAAAGAAAAAGGCGATTTTTTTGGAGTGTCTGGCAATTAAAGAGGCCTTAATGTTCTGGCAACATTGGCTTCTTGGAAAGAAATTTGTCGTTTATTCAGATCATAAACCGCTTGAGAATCTGAACGTAAACTCTAAATTTGATAATGAACTTGGTCAGCTTATGTTTTACTTGTCTCAGTTTGATTTTTCAGTAAAGTATTTACCTGGTTCCGAGAATCAGGAGGCCGACTGTTTATCGCGTAACCCTGTCCTCGAACATTTTGAAACGCATAAAGAACTTAAAATAGTAAATTTTATTCAATTTAATGAAATAGCTATGGACCAAAATAAATTTTCAAGAGACTATTTCCAAAAAAATAACGTAATAAAAAAAAATAATATACTCTTCATGAACATTAGAGGTAAAAATAAAATTTTGATAACAGAAGATTTAGCGACTAAAATAATAAAGATAGTTCATGAAAAATTTGGTCATATTGGTCCTAAGCAGCTTTCGTTCCATCTTATTCCAATTTATTATTGTAAAAATTTTTTCAAACTAATTACCTCTTTCTGTCAGAATTGCGCTATTTGTACTAAAAATAAGTCCAGAGCATTTTTTCGTTATGGTTTTCTATCTCAGTTGGGCCCTGCGACTGAACCGTTTCAGATTATGTCAATAGATACAATAGGTGGCTTTAACGGAAATAATACTTCAAAAAAATATTTACACTTATTAGTTGATCATTTCACACGTTTTGCGTACATTTTACCATCAAAAACTCAAAAAGCCACAGATTTTATAAATTTAATACGTAAAATTTTAAGAGGACAGAAAATAGAGACACTTCTGGCGGATCAATACGGCGGAATAAATTCAAAAGAATTTAAAGAATTTCTGGAGTCACACAATATCAAATTAATTTTTACAGCCGTAGACTGTCCTTTCTCCAACGGTCTCAATGAGAGACTAAATCAAACTCTGGTGAATAGAATACGCTGTAAAGTTAACGAAAACAAAATAAATAAAAAAAAGCCTTGGTCAGTTTTAGCAGAAGAATGTGTTCAAGAATATAACGATACTATTCATTCATCAACCTTATTTTCACCAAATTATTTAATGAATAATATTAAAGTAAATTTATGTCCAAAAGATATTCCGATGCCTAACGTAACAGATCTGACCAATGACAGGTTATTAGCATTTGAAAATTCCCAGAGAAGTCATAAATATAATAAGCAAAAATTTGACTCCAAGAGAAAAGATATTTCTTATAGAGTTGGCGATTTAGTCTATGTAAATCATGGTAATCTGTTAAACAAAAATAAACTCGATGAAATAAGAACGGGCCCGTTCAAAATAACTGAAAGTTTGTCAAATGTAATATATCGCGTAGATGCTGGTTATCAGAAGAAAGAGTCAAATTTGTTCCATGTTTCCAAATTACTCCCCTTTGTTTCGTAATTTTCTCAGGTATGGGGATGTAAAATACGTGTACGTATTTTAGAGATGGCTGGCTATTTCACGTCCGTCTTATCATTTCCATAGTACGGCAGAATCGAATGTATCGAGATTTAGCTGATAAGACAGGACTGTGTAACTGCAAGTAAATTTTTATTTGATTTCATTCGTGTGCTGTGGTTATAATGTAGACGATCAAAACGTTTCTTTCTAGTAATTTTCTGCTAAACTATGTAATATGACAATCTAAGATTTAAGTAATTTTGTAATCGAGTAATGAACTTTTTAATCTTTGTATTTCACTTCTTTTAGGTAAGTTGAAATAAGTTTGATGCTAAGTATGTAAATTATCTGATTCTTAAAATATATTTTCACTTCTTTTAGTGCAATCGAGATATTGTTCATATTTCATTCAAAAGCTGCAAAATTACTTACATATATATGTAAGTTCGTTTCCGGGTATTCCACTCGATCTAATTTCCATGTAAATAAAGTTTTGTGAACTCGTAATCAAAAGCAGAGTTTATTGACACGATTAAAAACGGTAGTGAAATTAGAAAATTCAAGATTATTATACACAAAGAAACGAACGAAGATAGGACTAGGTTTTATCTGTCTTTCTGAAACGGCGATTAACGGACGAATGAATCAATGAATGAATTCGATAAATGAAATCGACGTTTGTTACAAAAGGAAAATAGTCATGTTGAGTATGGTCAAAAATGATGTCATTTAACAAAGGATGGTCGAGTCGATAATACCTGAAATGACGTAACTTAAAGATAATAAGATCGGAACGGTAAATATTAGATAGTCGAATAGTGTTGACTTCTTTATGTGGGTCGAACAAAAATAAACATTACGAATTCATGAAAGAACGAGAGTAACATACGAAATTGTAGTCATTTGAAAAAGAAGAGTGTTTTTTTTACATGTATATATATATATATATATATATATATATTTATATATATATAGAAATAGAGAGAGCGAGAGAGAGAGATTGATAAATATAAGTCAATTTCATGTTCCCATGGCAAAGGTCGTTCGATAATCACAAAATTTTGTACAAACATTTGCGCTAAGCCAAGGATCATATTTATTGATTTTGGTGCCATCGGCCAGACAGTACTTACGGTACCACAATTTTTGTTTTTATTTTGGCTATAAAATGGTCAAAATTTTGTATCAATAGCCACGAAATTCGGAGTAAATATTTATTTTAATTCGCTGTAGTACGCTACTAATTTTGGAGTGGATCTGCCGGACAGTACTTCCGGTACCGCTACTTTTGTTTATTGGTCATAAAATGCGAAATTTGGAACCATATGTACGAAGTTTGCAACAAGTATTCCTTACAATAAATTATAGCATGCTACCACTTTTGGTACGAATCAACAGAACGGTACTTCCAATAAAGCTTTTGTTTCCACTTTTTCTTATAATTTGCATGAAATTTTCTTTTTTTTTTTTTTTAATTAACCACATGTTGTGTTTTCTGTTTCTTATTTCATAACTTTATTTTATTTCTTCGGTTTTATTTGAAATTATATGATTATTTACCATACTTTATCATCTTAATTAATTTTTCATTTCAAGAAATAATGCTTTTAAATTTCACATTTTCTAATATTTGTCAGTAGCTAACAAATTTCGCACATTCATAACATACCACTAACGTATATAAAATTACAGAAAATTAATGCGCCCATCGAAATTCGTAATTCTTTTTTTCAAAAACCTACCTTCTCTATGAAGGCTCGCTGCGCTAGACTTTTTTAAATTCATACGACTTTTTCTGCATTTTAATTTTTATACAAAACAAATCAAAAACTCACGCAGTCAACGAAACATTCATTCTTCAAAATACAAATTTCAGCTAACAAGTTTTACTCCCAACGTGTGTCCCAATACGCATTCATTTTTTTTTGTTTTTATAAGTACGGTGCCAGTCGAACCGCAAGCTCAACCCCCACATTGGCAGGCTGCCTCACTTCTCGTGTCGCTACGCCTGAATGCCGCAGGAAGAAAGAATGAGGAAAAAGGGAGGATGGACGGGCGGCAGGTTATCGAACAGAGGAGGGTACACACGTACGCACGGCTAGTGAGATGGGACGCGGGCCTAACGCGCTACGAGGCCCTGTACGCTGGCGGCCCGCCAAATAAGAACACAAAAATTATCGTCTGCAACCAGAACTTGGAAAAAAGTTGGCTGCACGTTACGTTTGGAAACGGTGACGAGCGTTAAGCTCGCGCCTCGAAAGCGTGACGCTTATCGCCCGCGTGAAAACGGCGCGCATGGCTGCGACACGAAAACCTGTCAACATTCCGCTCGAAGGTTGACACCCACGCCCATCGATGCACCGAAATCGATTGAGGCCCCAATTGGTCCATTCCATTCGGCAACGTAAAACATTTTATCCGCTTTCGGATGCGAGCGTTTCGAACGGCACGCATAAATCAATTCGGAGCGAATGCTGTTTATACGGACTAACGTCGAACAGGTAGGAGAGGGGAGGAGGTAGGCCCGACCGGGTAGCGGGTATGCGGTAAAAAAGAAAAGCGTCGCCGATCAACGGAAGCGGCGAAGGACGAGAGGACGCAGGGACGGAAGGGTGGCGCATGCAACAGGCGGGTGAACGGGGCCCGCAGAAGCCGCGCGTCGAGCTGGGGTTCGTCGAAAACGGTCGGAAAGAACATTCGATATTTCGGTAGTCAAGTGGGCGCGTGGGCGCGTGGACGCCAGTGAGAACTGAGAAAATAGGCTACAGAATTAACCTTCACTGAGCGCTGGTGCAGGCGTCTTGGGCTGGGCTGGGTTATCTCTACGACAGACGGAATGTATGAACGTGATTTGGGTCTCGGCGGGACTTCCGCGTTCGGAACTAATTCGTCCCTTGCGTTGGGCCCTCCCCGCCCTTCTCCTGTCGCACCAATGGGCAGCACAGTCGACCGGTAAACACGACGAGGCGGCCAAATTACGGGTGAGGTACTGCGGCTACGGCAAAGGGCGACAGTTGGCGCGACGTAAGACGGAAAGAAGAAAAGAGCGCAGCAGGGTGCAAATATTGAACGCGGCTAATCGCGAAAATGGCGGCATGAATGAAGTGGGAGGAGGGAGCGCCGAGCCACCCAGTGGGCAAGACCATCGATGACGAAACGATCGGTAATTATAATATTTTCAATTTAAGCGAAATGAAAAGAACCGCCGTATGTAATGCACAAATGCACACTGGATCGAGCTGGGGGGATGAGTTGGGTGGGTTTGAAGGGTGAAGGGATGGCGGGTTGGAGGGGTGGGCAAAGTTGGTTGTGCGCGAGAGCGTTGAAACGAATGATAGGTTCGACTTCGAGCCGACGATGACCGGTTTCCATTTCAGTCGCCGAATAAATATCAATCGTATGGAGGAGCTGGTTGCTGCCCAGCTCACGCATCAATGGCTCGTCTCGCGAACACGCACACGCACACGCACACGCACACGCACAATCTTTTGACGCGAATATAATCCAGCAAGCAGAAGGCAGAAAACCGAAAAGTGTCGCCAGATGAGGGCGGATGGACGATGACTCGAGGCTATGGGTGAGGTGCATTGACGCAGCTGTGCGGTTATTCCAAGGAGTGATGGGTGAAAAGAGAGAGAAAGAGAGAGAGAGAAAGACGATTTCGAAACCTTAATTATAAATAATACGTAATTGACGAATATATTTACCCTCTCGCGTAGCCGACACAAATATTTTGACAACCCTCGGTATGGCCCATTTAGCCGTTTCCAAATCACCTTCTAGCGTTTGCTGCACAATTTCTTCGTTGTTCATTTTCGGTTCTGTCTGATTCGGTTCGGCTCGGCTTGGCTCAGCCCGGCGGCCCGACTTGGCTTAACTTTGCTTGGCTTGGCTTGGCTTGGCTGGGCTTGGCTTGGCTTGGCTTTGCTTGGCGTAGCTCTGCTCGGCTCGTCTTCACCCGCGTCGCTGGCCACTACGGCGAACCTTTCGCTCCGTTCATCTGTAACCCAAGCAACGGCGAGTCCACTTTAAAACGCAACCCTTTAAAATTACTTTGGTTTCGATTCGAAACCTTTCGTCCTACATATAGGTATAGGCCAATATTCAATATTAAGTTCGTATTTTACAGCTTCCTTTTTCTGTTTTTCGTTGAGTGGTACATACCTACGTAGTTGGTCTAACAAATAATTTGAAATTAATTTAGAATACGCTATTTAACGTTTCGTTATTAATTCGTTACCAGTTGGTAGACCACAAGTACAGCAGTACCGCTGGGTGCGGGTACTGATTATGGCTAAAACGACGAATCGAACGCGCCGCTCGCCGACGCGCCTTCAGCGAGCAGCACGACGCCTGTAGTGTCGCCAGGTCGAATGCAGAATCAAATACTTAATTACCTATACGTTTAATGAAAATGTTTCGGTTTCGCCAGCTCGTTCACCGATATGGGCTACCGGGTATCGAAACGGTTGTTCCTCAGTCCACAATTCGACTACACATTGTAAGTACCCACGTGTAAAACAGACTGTATAATCATCAAATGGCGACGCGTTTTCACCAAGATTTTCGACTGACGAGCCATCGAGTGACGACTGGCTCGAGCACCGACTACCGACGGTGCAATCGTAAGAATAAGAAGATTGGAAGATTGGTACCTAGTTACCCAGGCCTAGGCCACACGATACGCGAAAATACGTCGAGAATTACCTATTTTTACCCATTTTTAACCCACAGGGTGCGATAGTTCCGGCGAAATGGAGACGTTGCCTACCCACCTTCGTAGAAAACACATTGGCGCAACAATCGTCATTCGTTTGGTCGAAGCGTCTTCCACCCAGGCAACTAATTATGCGACTATTGGCCGAATTATATTGGCAGAATAGTTATAGGTGAAACAGGCCTACGTGCCTACGGGCCTACGTGCGCCTACGTTATTTGCGACGGAGGTTTGAGTCTGGTTCGAAATCGTGTCGAGCAGTCGCGCCGGGTAAATTTGGCCAGCACTCAAAATGACGCCCGCAAAGCGTTTCAGGCGTCCGATACCATCGCGTATTTGGCCACAAAAGCGGGAAGAGGTCAGTGTATTTTCAAAATATCGTACCTCCCCTTTTTCGGAGCGTGCTATTCGGCTTCCGCGTACTTTTTTCTTGTCGTTTCGTGCCTTTATACGGTTCGAGTGCGAAATCGGAGGCAACCGTTTCTCATCGGATGGCGTGTGTCCGTTACCTTACCGTAGGTAGGTACACAGCCCACGTGTATAATTACCTACCTGCGAATAGGCTTGCAGATACCTGCACACGCGCCTACCGTATGCGGTATGCGTCTGGAAAACGCCACAAACGCTCGCTCTCACTCCGCGTACAAATTAATCGTAATTTAATCGAATATACATACGCCTACTTGATCGGCCTATACGTATAGGTATGTATAGCTACCGACTTAATCGTAGGCCGAAAGAAAGAAATAAAAAGTAAAAAAAAAAAAAAAAAACAAAACAAAAACAAAAAAATCAACGCCACGTTGGCTCATAACGCCGGGTAGTCCTAAGCCCGATAATCGATAGAATTAATCTGCGGCGTACGTCGCGCCGTTGACTTTGCCAACGATATATATATATATATATATATATGTATGTGTGTGTGTATGTATATATATATATATATGATATTGTTGGGCCGACAGCCAGCCACAGCTGGCAGTTGAGTAGGCAGGCCTCAGTGCGATCCAGTGTGAAAGTGTGAAAAGCATTCTGAAAAACAAAATCCGCTAATGACGCTTTTCGAATTAAATACAAACCTCGGACTAATCTTTTACTCGTTCAGCGTATCGCACGCGAAGGCTTACCCCCGCTTCCGAAGGTCATTTTCACGATCAATGACGTTCCATTCCGAGGGCCTATCGCTCACCTACTCGACCATCACCTCTAATTTATCGCTTCAAATTTTTTTCTTTTTCTCCTTTTCCTTCTTTTTAAATTTCTTTACTTATTTATTATTTTTTTAATAATTTAGCTAGCGTTGCGATAGTCACGCACAAAAACGAAGTCAAATTTTTCGTCAGCCAACAGCCACAAACGAGGCGACGGCCGCTGGCAGATTACGCATAATCAACGACTCTGGAAGGAGACTAGTTCTGGCGTGGGGCCGGGGGACTGGTGTGGTGGGTGATAGGCGAGGAGTAGATGACAAAAAAAAAAAAAAAAAAAAAAAAAAAAGTAAACGAAGAAAAGTAAAAAATAATTTTCAACAGTTGCTCGCTTTCGTAGCAGCAAACGATAGCGCAGCTGAATATCTCTGGTATTTCGATTTAGTCGATCCGAGGCCACCAACATTTGGTACGCGTCACGCGTTTTTTCAACGCGCACCTCTGTGCGAGTGAAAAACTTAACTCGGAACGGTGGCACCGAGTTCCAAGTTAGTTTACGAGTCGAAATAAATAGCGAAGATCGCGTCCATGACACTCAAAAACTGGCGAATGTGTTAGGCAAAAAGCGTTACAGCTACTTTTTCACGAATACGTATGCATACGGACACTTGGCTGTTTGTCGAGTTGTCGGCCGACAAGCGCATTTTTTACACAAAGCGTTCGAAAAAAATGGCGGTTCGATTCTTTGTACGTTCTCTTCGAGTCGTCGAATACGAATAAAAATTTTACGCGAAAATTGTAAACCGACTGAGAGCAGCGAAGCTCGGTTGGTGTTAGTGCCGCGCAAATATTAAAATCAAAATAATCGAAACGATAAAATAGGCACCGACTATAAAGACAGGTCTATATGGGCCATTTTTTTCCAAATTTAATTTTGTAAATCGACAATCGAAAGAACGCCATCGTAGGAAAATCACGTATAATATTCACAAAGGTGTAACGGTGCAACGATTAAATGTCGTTAGTCGGACGAAACAAAGATAGGCACTTCCATTCAAGATTTAAGGCCATTGATGTTATTCCCGATTCTCGTTGCTTATTGGATAACTGCTACTGAAACTCGTTGTGAAAATTCCGCAATCGTCAGTTCGGCGTGAAAGGACTCGACAAACCAAAGTGAAATTATCAGAGTAACTCACTTCTACGTCAGTTTAATAATCGACTAGCTACGTCACTATTACGAACGCTCATCTCAGTTTCAGTTTATCGAAACGACAAAATTTCTCCAGAAGATGTGGGACTGGAATTATTCGAGTCGGCGCTAGTTAAAAAGTTTTATTATAAAATTAGAAGGAATTGACGCAAGTATAAATTCTACGTATGTGGTAAAGAAAAAAAGCGCCGACTCGAATAATTCCAGTCCGCGGACCTACATTTTGCTAGAGAAATTTCAAAAGAATTATTTTCCACTTTTTAGCGCATTTTTTATCGCTCGTTTTTATTTTTTAAGTCGGTTCTATTTTTTGAGAAAACTTTTTTTAGCCATTTTTCGTTTCTAACGTTAGCGGCAATATTACTTTGAAACTAGCATTTGTTTATTTAAAAATAACTCCAAAACTACCTCGTCGATTGTGAAAAAAATTTTATGAGACCACCGTGAAATCATCATCCTCTATCATTCAATACAAAGTTCAGGAAAATCGGTGCCCAGTTTGAGAAATTATGCTGGAAGAAACATAGGTAACGAAAAAACGAAAAAAAAAACATATAGACCGATCGAATTGATAACTTCGTTTTTTTTTTTGTTTTCCCCCCCCCCAAGTCGGTTAAAAATGACAAACGCTTTTAACAACACCAAAAATACTGGAAAGAAGAAATAGAATTAAAAGAAAAAAAGAGGGAGAAAAAAAGAGGGAGAAAAGAAAAGATGCGCATTTATTTGTCGGATAGAAGTTAGAGATATTATTAGCTATAGGTAAACGTAGAGAAGGATTGAGGGAACGTTGGCGGGTGGAGTACAGCGATAAAAAGTTGAAGATGCGACGTTTTTGTTTGGAATGGGCGATAAGCGAAAAACGGTCCTTATTCGCTTCCCTTCTCTGCTCCGCATTTCAAAGGCTACGAGTCGTCGGGTTCGAAAAATGTTTCGCTCGTTTGCTGTTTTCACAGATGATAAAAATTAGTAACCTTACCCCCGCAGGGGCTGCGGACTCGCTCAATGGCAATAAACCTTCCTCGGAAAATCTGACGCCAATCTGTCCAACGCTTCTCGAGTGATAGTGTCGCCCCCACCACCCCAACCGTTTTCAGCCGCCAGTACTTTATAGTAGGTATGTTAGGTACGTATAGAGACAGAGATGACGATGAAAATAGAGATGAGATAAGACGTGTAAGTGGGTGAACGTATACGCGGGCCACTTAATTCACTCGGTTCGAGTTTCAACAGCACGTTACCAGCGATTTTCTTGTTTTATGTTTTACGCGCATCTGTCGGCGTATTTTTATTATAAGCTTTTGCTTTATTCGCTGCTGCCATTTTAAAATATGTCGATGCGCCACGAAATAATATTTATTTCGCACGAAGGTGCAGCCAAAAAAGAAATACATAAAAGCTCATCTTTCAAAAACGCGTCTCTAACTCAGGTAAACTTATTTAATTTGAGATTCGTCGAAGGCTGAAAAGTTTCAAACAAAATGTCTCACAAACGGAATTTGCGTGGACGACGAGTTGACGTGCGCCGGCGTCGGATGCCGGATGCCGGATGCCGGATGCCGGATGCCGGATGCGGAATAACGGTCGGACAGGTTGACAAATGGAATGGACGCCGCACTATCCATTGTGGAAAGGTTGAAAAGCGTGTTGAAAAGGTCTGCGCCGCTGGAATCGGGCCCGGCGATTTTGTCCAGAATGACCGGAAATTCGGATTAACCGACGGCAGCCGATGTCTGCGCTTGAAAATAATCTTTTCTTCGGCAAACGTCGCACACGACCTTGAAAAAATGATAATTCCACTCTAACGGCGAGGTGCACCTGCAACTGCGGAATGGGCGGGCCGCACCGCTCATCAGGAGAACTCCGTGCGAATCAGTTTGCCCCGAAAGTAGCTACCTGAACCTCCGTTGGTAGACTCGTGGGCGTAGCTCTGGCCCGCCCACAGGAGAGAAGGGGGAATTCCCCCGGGTCCGGCATTCTCAAATAAAAAGAGAAAAATAAGTAAATTTTCGAAGAAAATTCGCTCCGCTCGCGAAATAGACTTTCCGTTCGCGAGATAAATTCTTCGCACCGCACCCGTAGATAAATGCAATTTTCAATTTTTAGGGGGGCTACAAATTTTTCCTCCTACGAGCAGCCCGAATTTCGTCTCTACCGCCCTCGGCCGAGAATTACTGTTCAAAAGAAAATACCCGATAAACAACGTATTCCGGCCACTTTGCGTTAAAAGCGAGGAAAAAAATGATAAAAAAGATTAACGCTGGCGGATAGTTCACTTACTTTAAGGCAAACACCCACCTATCGCACCGTAAACTTTCAACCGGCAATCTTATAAAACATATTTTGTCGATAATAAAAGCGAAACAGTCCGTATTCAAAAATACACTTCCCCCACCCGCCGTTGTTGGGATTAGGGACGCCTTAAAAAATAAGAAAAAGGGATAAAACTGGCTATAAGTAGTTTTAGTATCTATAAATTTATTCGCAACACCGATACAAATATTTGGATCCCAAATACATTTCCAGCCTATAGCGGTTTTGCGGCAGAATTGGGAATGTATACCTGCATTACGCAACATTTTGGAGCGCACCTTTTCAGAAATATTTACCGTAATCTTGTTTTTTGTATTTTGCTTTTTTTGTTTTTTCTAATAAACGTTTACCTCGAGCAGTTTCACAAATATTACCCGCATTGAGCGCAGAGGGGTGAATTGAGGTGGGGGGGGGCGAGTCAAGGACGGCAATGAACGGGGTAAGACAATTGCGTAATAACTTTGTAAAATTCTAACTTGAGGCACTAACCTTTACTCTCCGTAAAAATTTCTTGGCTACCTACGTCTTCGAATAGACTACCGTACATCAAGTCAAGTCACGTCACGTCACGTCACGTCACGTCACGTCACGTCACGTCGACAAACGGTTCTCGAGTAGGCGGTGCTCAGGGGTCCGCCACCAGCTATACCCCGTTTTGACAACTTTTTGTCCGACTAAAAAAGGTTGGGAACGGCCGCGGTCGACGATGGCTTCGCATATTCCACACATTCGCAGTGCCGAGTACCAACGATGGAACGATAACCGCATTGCCCATACAGTTTAGGCGAACCTTTCGAAATGCGGCCTAAAAAAAGGTTGACCCAGTTTCGCGTACGTAGGCCTAAACGATTTGCGCGCCAGAAAAGTAGGCTAAGGGATAGCCGCGCCGGAGGAGAGCGAGCGGCAGCGTATTACACGTTTCCAGCCTATTAAATAGCGACCAGCTACTATACAGAAGCACCTGTTGCCGCCATTTTATCGATTTATACGTTCGCTATTCTTATTTTTTCTTTTTTTGGCCTTTTTTTCTTTCTTGTCTTCTCAAAATGAAAGGCTGCGTGGCGCCTCCAACGGCGTGTGTAGGCCCGCCGAAACGCTATTCGCTTCCGAGGTGGTAAATAATTGCAAAATCTGTGGCTCGGTGAAGGGTGGGCTGCCGGTGAATTTGATTTTAGAGGCGGACGCGGTCGCGACCGTCGCCGATGGTCGCCAAATCAAAGGCACGAAATGTCGTTTCGAGGACGAACTCGACAGAAAAATGTTCGATTATAGTATCCACGTCGGAGACGGGCGGCTGAAGGCGGAGCGCAAAGCCAAATTTCTGATCGACGAGAGTATATCGTCCATTTTGTCCGCTTACAAAGTCATTTTCGGAAGAATGAAAAAAAAAAATAAAAAAATAAAAAAATAAAAAATAAAAAAATAAAAAATAAATAAATATCGAACGTGGCCTACGTATTCTCGTAGGTACCGTAGTGGGTACTTTTGAATTAGAGAGTTTGGCCGAATTTTATTTCCCCTTTTCGAGTTGCTAAGTTCTTTTGTCGTTGTTGTCGTTGTTGTCGTTGTTGTCGTTGTTGTCGTTGTTTCTTTTTCGACGTGGCTTTCGTGGCCATATTGTATCCGAGAAGATTGAAAATTATTCGAAATTATTATCGAACGCCTAACTTTCAATTTGTACGATCGAGTCGTTGAAAATAAAATAATCTATCCTACATGATTCGTATCTAACTTACAACCTCAAATTTAGGCCTGGCTATCGACGATTCACGTAAACTGTAACTCTCATTTGTGTGTGCTATGTGACATGTAGGTGTGCGATTGATTGCGTGAATACGTTTACAAACCAATCCTTCGTGAGTATAACTCCAGTGCAACTCGTGCCTTTTCACGTATAACCATCTTAGCCCTCAGTCTATGATAGCGACTAATTCGGTATCGTACGTAGGTAGGTAGGTAGGTAGGTAGGTAGGTAGGTAGGTACCTAAGTTCTACGTTAGAGAAGAGAAAAACTCGGTCAACCTTATGGAACAAAATGTCAGAATTCAGATCTAAAGGGGCATCAAAGCGGAGACCTGCAAAAATTAGTTTCCTCGAAAGTCTAACGGCTGCACCCACGCACGCTGCTCCGAATAAGAATGACGTGACATCGGACGACAGCCGTTAAAATTTCAATCGCAACTGCGAAAAGCGCAAATAGTATTTTTACTCGCCTAGAAAGCTAAACGAGCGGTAATCGACTCGCGTCGGCTGATTAGTTGAACAGCGCATCGTTTTCGACGAATCCACCAAAAAGGTTCCCCATTGTTGTTTACTGCGACCGAATGGGTGTCCAGTGACACACTTTCACGCAGTACGTACCTACCTAATATAATGAATAATTGAGTAGCGGTGCACCCGCTCGTTTGTACGCAACACCGTGTAAAACGGCCCTTTCTCCGAGCGTCATTTCGCCACTTACGCGTGTAGGCGCGTAAAAGGCACCCTCCACAAATAAACACAAAAGAGACGAAAAAGAAGAACGGCCAAGTGGAAACTGCCATTACTAGGTACGTAGGTACGTAGGTACATACGTACGTACGTAGGTACGTACGCGAGCGCGGCAATGAAAATCATTATCGACGGTTCGAAATCGACTTGAAATAATGTCTGGCCTTGCCATCGAAAATCGATTTAATAGGAAACTCTTTTCGGCGCGACGGTTGAGACAGAAGATTTTCGTAAACAACAGTTTCGAACGCAGTCCACTGGCGGATAGCGCGAATATAATTTATTTATACATTTTCTTTCTTGCCGGTCCCGCGGCTCATATGACGTCACGTCCTTCGTACGGTGCGCGGTTGGCATTGTCCGTTACTAAAGGACGTAGCCGCCTACCCTGCCCACTGCCCGTATTCTTCTGCGGTGGGTACGTTCCGACGAAGCCAATATTTAGTTTTACTTTTTCGCCGATTCGACTTTCGTCGCCGTTCGTTTTCGCAGTTAACGCCGCGCCGCGCCGCGCCGCGCCGCGCGGTACGGTCGACTATTCGCCGTGAAGACGACCGTAGCGAAGTGGTCGCGTCGGCCGCGTGCGGCGCCGATTTCTAACGGCAAATTCAACGAGAGTTACGAAGGACCGAAAGGCCGTTCGTCCGGCTGAGGCGCGGCCACGAAATGCGAATGCGGGTTACGCTGCGATCGCAGCAGTCGGACGGTGGTTTCGCGCAGCCGCGCTCCAAGCCGAATGGCTGCGAGACACGTCTGCGAACAGATAAATTTTTACACGCACTCGCTCACCCGTAGAATAAAGGGCCGGAGCTGCGGCAGCAGCCTGCAGCCAGCAGCCAGCAGCGTAGCTGTTGGGCCCGCAATCGATACGCTTTCTCATTCGGCGACAACGATAAATAGTTACGAACGTGAAAGAGTCGGGGCCCGTCGATTTTGGGGGAGGCGATTTGGCATCGGCGGTGCGGCACCGGCGCGGGCTCAGGCTGGCGGCCGCAGGCCGACGTCGTCCAAAAAGTGCAGCTCGAGTTTAGCGCCAATCCGGTGCGAGCGGTTTATTCGCCACCAACCGCAACGGAGCGACGACTATCGGGACGATGCGAAGGGTTGGCGGCGCGGTGGGTGAACTGGGGGTGGGTGGGTGGGTGGGTGGGTGGTGGTGGAACGAAAGGTAGCGGCGAAAGGACGCGCATTGTATTTCGACGTCAAGTTAAACGAGCGAAAGTAGTCGTTTTACGGTAGTCGACCTTCGAAGGTACGCCTCGCTTGCCACCGCAAATGTAGGCTGTAATTTATTTTAGAGAGACGTCGGCTGGGGCGGCGAGGCGGGCCCTCGCCTTTTTTAACGTTTCATTTGAAGGCGCATTTGTGCGGCCGTAAAACAACGCACCGCGTCGCCTAATTTAGCGAAAATTATTACGCCGCTCGCTCGCTCGCCCGCCCGCCCGCGTATTTTCGGCATCGCCCATTACTTCGCCTTTCCGCTCGGCTGAGCGAATTCCGTATTAAATATTAGGCGGCCGGCAAAGGCCGCTGGCTACGCCAGCCAGCGTGTTTTTCTTGGTTTTTTCCTTCGCCGAATATACCGCAAATCACGTTCGCCGTTGGTTGTCGGCCAGAATTTCGTCGACGCGAACGTGCAAATAAAAAATAGAAAATACTAAAAAACTTTGTTGCGACCAGCTTTCGGCTGGGCCGACGAAAATCGGACCCGGTCGCGCAGACAATGTCCACCGAAGAGATGCCTACGTGCGGACTAATGGGCTATTAACTGCGCCAAAATTACGTCCACTCGTTTCACCGCGGCGCGTGTAAACGCAGCATTTCGTAAACGCGTAGCTTTCAATTCTGCGGATGATCGTCGGTCGGCGCGTGTTTGCAGCTTGACGCACACGCGCCCACAAAAAGTTGAATTTTCAGCCACGTTTCGTCGGTATTTACGCGTTTGCGCGTGTGCGTGTGCGTGTGCGTGTGCGTGTGCGTGTGCGTCGCGTCGCGTCGCGTTGTGTGCGGGTATGCGCGCGAGCTGTAGAGCTGTAGGATACGCGTGTATTATAAGTAAACCTTCGGTTCTGTGCGATCGCGCTGGTCTTTTTACAGGTGGTAAATTTTTCGGAATTCGCATTGGTCCTCGGCGACACCTCTGCCCCATTCTTTTCCCAACAAATTTCCTTTTCAATTTCCTTTCATCTTCTTCATTCTCACGGCCGTACAAATTCCATTATTCTTATTATTATCGGTGAAATATAAATTTATGGCCACCTCTCCTCACCCGTTCATCCGTCCGAAATAATAGCGAATTCTATTTAGAGACAAAATCACGGCACCACCGGCTGAAATTGCGAAATCTAATAATTTTTCGCGAGTGTTTATCCGTGCGACATGGCAGATCACTCAGTCTGGCGGCGTCATTTTTCAGTTCAAATTTTGGCTAAATCAAAAAGCAGAATCGTCTTGCCCGGTAAATTATTGTGACAAAATTTATGTTCACGCGAGATTTTCTCACCCGAGTAACTTTAGCTAAGTTTCGGGTTCTTTACTCTCTCGCGAATTTTTCGAATCGAAAGCTGAAACTGCGGTTATTGAATTTTTTTTGGTTCAAACGCGTTTTGCCTGAAAGAAAATTCGTTCGTTCGCGTATTCAAATTGCTCCGAAAATAAATTCGACCCCGTCGAAAGTTTTTGTTTGCGGATTTCTCGTGTTTGCGAAAAATTCGGTAAAACTGACGTATAGCTAAAATTGTTGGCTAAAATGGCAGTAAAATCTGTTCATTTCGGTTGCCGTTTTTCGCTGATATTTTCAAAATGTGTCCTGTGCCACTGCATCTTTGGTCAACTGTCTCGTCGAATCGGTCAAATGGTCAACGAATTCCTGTCAATGCTGCGAGTGTTCGTCGTGGGTCCGGTTGCAGTTCCAAGAGCTTCAGTCAATTCTACGAACATTAGGTACCGCGTCTGGTGGATGCAAATATTGTAAGAATTTACTTATTTGTAAATTTTCATTTGTCTGGTACTCGAGGAGGTACGCGTACTTTTTATCGGAGTAGATAACGGCGAACAAAATCGTTTTAATCGCTGTTCGGTGCGGCCTTATTTCGTGGAACGCGTTAATTTTTGGCAGTTGGGCCGAAACGTTGAAAAGTGGAGCTGGATTGGAAGAGTGAGGACGGCGATGGGGGTGAAACTGATGTTGTTTAAAAAAGGCCGTTGGACGAAAACACGCGCACGAGCCAAAATCATGGGCACCCGTGTCCGTGATTGCCGGCTGATCCGGACAAATAAATTAATTTTTCGTTTTCAGAAATTTGCGATTAAGGAAGCTGGCGAGGGTGAAAAATGTGGGACGGGACGGGACACCTTTTACTCGCGTTGCAAATTGCGCAGCGATCTGCCAAGCCGAGAGCCGCGCCCAGCGGAGCTTCCAGGATGTCGTCGGCTGAGTGAAATTAGCGAATTGTCTTTTCGGCGACAAGCGTGTGTTGTTCAAAAGTGTCAAAATTCTGTAATGGCTGCCATTCGAAAACGAGTGTTTCGGCAATGGGTGGGGGTTGAGACGAACGGGCGTTCTATGCGATTTACCGGTTGGGCGGAGTACGACGCTACAGGGTGAACGAAGGGCGCTGCGTGCCGCTGGCATCGTCAGCCAGTCGAACCAGTAGCTCGGAGGAGACTGGAAACGGCGAAATTCTGGTCGTGCCGCCGTCGTCGCCGCTCTCGCAGCGACGGCCTAATTTAATTTTCGTACTCGTTCCGCAAATGGGTGCCTAACTGTGCCGTGCCGTGCCGTGCCGTGCCGTAGGTATCCGTAGGTATTTAGCCAAACTCTTTCGCTCGGTTTGGCCTACGCTGTACAAAATGGCGACCGTTGATTGAGAAGGCGAAACGAAACGGTTTCAGCCTGTAGCGCGTTACATCGTGTCCGACTCGTAGACCAGCAGCAGCAGCGGCAGCAGCTGTTGCGTCGTTTACACCGTAAAATTGTTTACAAGTGGCCGGAGTGGAAAAAGTCAGCACCCTTCGAGTGTAAAGTGGCGGACCAGCGAAGAAAGATGGCTGACGGTTAGACACGCCGGCGCTAAATGGCCGACCAACGCGTACCGTTTGACGGAACCTTGGACCGCCTTTACGTACCCACTAAGCTACGCTTGCGAATTTAAGGGACGACCCGACCACCCACCCGTATCGGACGTATTCTAAATATTGGTCACCCCTCAAGCAAAACGTTGAGAATACGCCCAAGGGCACGAGGAACGCCAGGCCAGGGTTGGCTACCTTTTCATGCCGGAATATCTCGACACTAAAGTGTATACGCGCCTTTTACATTCTCGTTTTCCTAAATGGAATCTTTTTGGTTTTTTTTTACTCCTTCAACCCGACAGAAATGCCGGCGGAGCTGTTGGTCGTAAAATGGCTGCCGAGGTTGGCCATTACCTTTGGCACACGGGCGTACGTGCGTTTATAGGGGCGGCAACGTAAATCTGGCCGACCACCGTATGCGACGCAAAAGCGGCGTACCGACGGTAGGCGGTAGCTGTAGCCTTTGTCGGCAAGTGCAAAAGGCACGCCAGAGTGGAGTATTGTAAGTGGGAAACGTGACCATTCGAAACGTACGGGGCACCGGCCCAGGCTAATTGTCTTTTTCCTTTTTTCTTTCTTTTTTCGTTTTTCGTTTTTTTCACTGTGGCCGCGAGTGTGCGTACGGTGCCAATGCGGCGAGCGTTTTGGCCGTCGCAGGTAACCGAGATGGAGAGAGAATATTGGCGTCGAAGTGCGCGAATCGAGTGCAGGCTGCAGGTAATGGCCGACAGCTATTCGCATGTGCGATTCGACGTTCGATGTTCGACCTCGTAGCTAACCGCAACGTCGCATGTTTCAGACTCTCACATTTAAACCCACAATAAAATTACTGCCGATTCGATTCGCTTCATTTGGTGCGTCGCCGTCGCCACCGCCGCTTAAGTGTGATTGGAAAATACTTGTTGGAGGAATGTCGGCTACGGACTGGCCAACGATCCTCTCTCCCCCCTCCACAGGTCCGCACTAGACTTATCGAAATGGGTTGCTGCGTCATACGTATCCTAATGAAATTTCGAAACGTTCGTAAAATATTTACAAAAAAAAAGTGCGTAAGCCGCGTAGCATAGTGCGAGCAGCAAAAGTGAAACTTAAATTAATGGTCCCGTTTGACAGGGCAATCAAAATGGTAGCCTACACTGAACAGCCATCTTCGATTTGGCAAAACTCTCCCCCTCAGCGCGCTCTCTCTCTCTCTGTTTTATCTTCGCATTATTGTCGGCATATCGTTTCGTGAACACGTTTTTGTTTCATTTTTCGCCACATTTTTGTGGAAAATTTAATCGCATCTCGCGTAAATGAGTTTCAGTTGAAAAACGAGGAAAAAAAACTCTAGCGCAGCTTGCTTCGCTTGAAAACCCAATTTACAAATGCAGATAAAGGTAGAGATGGAGATGAAGATGGAGATAGAGATGAATATAGAGATAGAAATGAAGTAGAGATAGAGATAAAGATAAAAATAGAGGCAGAGATAGATAGAGAGATGGAGATGAAATGGTGGGAGAGAGAGAGAGAGAGCTTGAAAAAAATTGCAAAATAATATCGACAGTAATCTATATTTATATCGATATTTTATTGCTAGTTTCAGGTTAAGAAATTACAAAAAACTATTAATAGTTATCCGTATCTTTAAAAAAAAAAAACGATTTATCGATGTTTTATCGCTAAAAACCGCTTTTCCGGAGATTTTTTGTTTTCATTTTTCTCGAGAACTACCAAACCGATGAGTACGAAACTTCTTTCAAACCTGCACCCATACAATAGCTATCTTTAGTGAAAATTTCAGCCCTATGTGTTCGGTAGTTTTCTTAAAAAAGTGAACATAAAATTTTTTCCAAAATTTTTCTTCTCCATTTTTCTTAGAAACTATCGAATTAATAAGCATCAAACTTTTAAGAAAATTGCACCGACATAACAAAAATTTATCGTGCAAATTTCAACTAGATCCTTTTTGTAATTTTCTCAGAATACCGGAAAAATAACTTTCCCAGAAATTTTTTGTTTTCCAATTTTGTTCGAACCTAATTAACTAATAGGCAAAAAACTTCTTTCCGACTTTTTTCAATATAAAAATTATCACAGGTAAAAATTTCAGCCCTATCCACCCGGTAGTTTTCTCAAAACCGTGAACACAAAATTTTGGGCGATACGTATATATATATATATATATATATATATATATATACCTACATAAAAATTATATCAAAATAAAAAAATAGTACCAATCATTTTCTTTTGTTATGAAACGGATAATTTTCATCATCGCCACCCCTAACCCTTCCATGAGGTCAATTTTACACCCCCTCTGCAAAGAAACCGAGTAAAAAGCGAATAGACGCGTAAAAAGGGAGAAAAGTGTAGGCTAGGAGTTTTAGGTATTTGATGTTGGGCTGTCGGATCCCTGTCACGGCGTAGCCTCGGAAGGCCGTAATACTTGGAGAAAAGTTAAAGGCAACACCGAGATGAATATATGAAATTTTGTAAAATAGGCAGTAAATAGAGGGTAAATTCGATTACGAAAACTCGAACTAATTTTTCTCGAATAAACGAGGCTCGGGGGTGCTGCAAATTTAACGCGTAGCACGAAAATAAGGGCTGTGCAGCTTTTCGATTCACGTATCGGCAGCATTCTGCAAGTTGGTCCGACCCGAAGCACGCTTTCGAATTAATCGGATAGGCGATCCGATAAATCCGATAAATCCGATAAATCCGATAAATCGGATTCGACGGAACGATACGTCTGCAGCTATGGGTAAAGCTAGATAATGTCCGACCAGACTATTCGGCGAATAAAGTGACTGTGTTCGGCAACGCGACCGAACACACGCGTGGGTCGACTTGCCCAACAAAAGAAAATCCGTGCACGTGTGAGCTTTTAGCTTCAGTTCTCAGCCCAGTCTGTCGGTGCACCCATTTACACGTCCGCTGGGTCGGCCTCGGCTGCCACAGACCCGCCTACTTCATTCCCCTCCCCCACTACAGATATCTGCCCGGCTGGTTACCCTCACCTTTTTTCACCAAACTTTTATGAAACGTTTCGCGAAACTGTTTTGCGAAACGTATCCTCCGTTGCGTGGGTTCCTCAACCAAGTCGATCATTTTTTGCCATTCGAAAAACCACAACTTAGCCAACGCAATTCGCCATTTTTCTAATCGTCGTAAAAATATTTTTGACGAGCGGGACCGCAAAAAGCGGCGCATACCGTCGTCCACGAGCGAAATTTACAACCAGAAACACGTCCACTGATTAGCAGCTTCGAGTTTTTCACAGCTTCTTTCAGGGATGCTGTGGTACTCATTTTCGAAAAGCAGTACTCGGAAGAATTTTTTTTTTTTTGGGGGGGGGGAAGAGACGTTCTTTCTTTGGACTTTTCATTCTTAAAAAAATAAAAATAAATTGCGCGTAGAATTCTTAGCTGTGTACAGAGGGTTGTTTATGCAATGTCCAACACTGCGAATGGAATGAAAAATGTAAACGAATTGCGTAATAATTCTTTGTTTTACCCAACGTACTTTTCTTCCCAGCTAGAATTTTATTTCGTGATTAAAAATCTGTTGAAAGATGACGAAAAGTTTGAAGGGAAACTTTTTTTCAGGGAAATATAAGTGATAAGTAGAAGGGGAATTTGTGGGGGCGCGTAAATTGATATTTCGATGTGACGCCGTTGACTGGTTCTTGGAAGGTGAATCAGCCCCGGCTACCAGGTGTCCTCCCAGTGAATCGTAGCGACCATATTAACGCGTAATATTATTACGGGCATACGTCTATGCGGGCAGCAAGTTATTAGCTTCGGGGGTGGGCACTCGTGGCCAAAATGCGATCGATTTGCTTCGTCCCGACAATCGGTCGGCATTCATTTGGAAAAACAATAAAAAATTCGCAATTTCACAGGATAGACCAGCGTGTACGTTTTTTGTAATTGCGATTTACTTGGCTCGCGTATAATTAGCATCTTCGATCTTCGATTCCTGCCGACGCGGCATCGCGTCCTTTGCATCCGCGAGAGCGTCGATTCTCGAGCCGGACCCTAAGCCGGACTGACGTGTCAAAGTCGAGCAGCTACGCGGCGCAAATATGAAAATATTTTACCGACCATCCGAGCCGACGAGAAGCGCGAACAGCGCTTGCGAACTGATTTTTGTTGACGCAGGACGGCATTCTCCCAGACGGGTACCGGTTTGGGATGAAGATAATAGACGTGGCCGGGGGTACCAGCTGACTCGTAAGCAGCTGCTCGCGAGGAGAAACCGAATTTGCGAAACACCGTCTTACGAGAAGCGGAATGACGGACAGCCGAGTAGGAGGCCCCACCTACCGAACATGATGAAGCACACCTCGACTAATTTGCATAATGCAAACGCGGTAATTATAATAATTATGGTGTCGACCAGCGTTGGTAGTGGGCAGGGTAGGCCAAGGCACAGTCCGGGGAGACCAGTTGGTTCTCTCAGCTGCGGATGCGGATGAATATAATTTTTTGCTTTACGTCTTATTCTCGGGCCTCCGTTCAACAGGGCGTCCCAAATGTTGCCTTCGAGCAGGTCGACTGAAACGTTTGAAAATCGGACGAAGAAACGTTTTGCGACCGATATACCGCGCAGGTACTATCGCAAAATGGCATTCCTCATTGGTACACGCGGTACAGTGCAGTCGCCGCGGTTCTCTACAGGTATAGGCGGTTGTGAAGCGCAGCTCCAATCCAACTGCAAACCGTTTGGCGCCGACAATAAATACGTTTTTCGAAACGTAAACGAGCGGCGACACGGCGACACGGCGACACGGCGACACGGCGACACGGCGACACGGCGACACGGCGACGACATTTTCTTTTCTGCCGATCTCACCGATGCCTCCGTTTGTCTTCGGTTCTCTACTCGAAGGATAATATAGGTATACGTATAGTATTAAGCGCTATATGTATACCCATACGTCATGACGTACGTACCGCATACCGAATCGTTTCCATGTAATATTTATTTTCGTGTGCCCCCTTCCGTGGAGAAGGTGCAGCGTCCGCTGGTAGGGCACACGAAACTGTCTTCTCAACAATAGAAAATAACACAGTCTGCAGAGGCAGCGCCGTTGTTCGTTTTTAAAACAATGTGACAAAATATCGGTACGGTGTGATGCGACGACGACGACGACGACGACGACGACGACGACGACGGGGGGGGTATAAAAAATTTTAATTACTTTTTTCACGGCTGACGTTTTGCGAGTTGAAAAGACAAAGACGGATAGGAAAAGAAAAGCGAAGGAGAAAACGGCGAAATTATAACGACGAAACACAGAGCCGCGGCGACGCTGAAAGATACACCAATGAAGGGGTGAAAGAGTGGGAGAGCGGATGAGCAGCGACGACGACGACGAC